>JASPKZ010005691.1:0-2500 GCA_030220185.1 Diploptera punctata
TCGCGGTCACCACCCTCTAGATTGTATTTTTTGCAGTTTCGGATATTTTTGCAGTAGTCATTTTTGAGAAAAAAAAATCCAAGGTTATAGGCCGTGGAAAAAAATAACTCGATTTTTAAAATTTTTATTATAACCGGGATTTGTGCATTATAAAATCGTGGACACACCCTCTAGATTTTTTTGTTGCAGTTTTCGAAATTTATTGAAATTATGTCATTGTTGGGACAAATCCGCGGTTATAAACTTGAAAAAAAAAAAACTGATTTTCAAATTTTTTATTTTTCTAACCGGATTTTTTGCATCCATACATCGCCTGACTAGCCCCCTCTAGGTTTGTATTTTGCAGAGTTTTCGATTTCGATATTTCCCTTTAAATTATGTCATTTGTGGGAGAAGGAAAAAAAACCCAAGGTTATAAACCAACGGAAAAAACATAAGTCCATATTCAAATGTTTGTTTTAAACCGGAATTTTTGCATTATAAATCGTGGACACACCCTCCATATGTGTTTTTGCAGTTTTCGATATTTTTGAAATTATGTCATTTTAGGAGAAAATCCTAGGTTATAGCCTTGGAAAAAAATAACTCGATTTTCAAATTTTTTATTTTAACCAGGTTTTTTTTGCATTATAAATCGCTGACTAGTCCTCTAGGTTGTATTTTTGCAGTTTTCGATATTTTTGAAATTATGTTATTTTTGGGAAAAAATCCGAGGTTATAGCATTGGAAAAAAATAACTCGATTTTCAAATTTTTTATTTTAACCGGATTTTGTGCATGATAAATCACTGACTCGCCACTCTAGATTGTAATTTTTGCAGTTTTCGCATATTTTGAAAATATGTCATTCTTGGGAAGGAAATAATCCAAAAACCTAACTGCGATTTTCAAATTTTTTATTTTAACCCCGGGATTGCCTTTTGCATTTCAAATCGCTGGCCCGCCCTTAGATTGTATTTTTGCAGTATACTCGATATTCTTTGCCAATATTGTCATTTTTGGGGAAAAATCCAAGGATGTAGCCTTGGAAAATATAACGCGATTTTCAAATTTTTTATTTACCACCCCAACGATTTTTTGCATGATAACTACGATGACCCGCCCTCTAGATGTATTTTTGCAGAGGTTTTGATTTTATTTTGGAAATTATGTCATTTTGGGAAAATTATGTGAACGGTTATAGCTTTGGAAAAAAAACTAGTCTCGATTTTCTCAAAAGTTTTTTTTATTTTTAACCGGGATTTTTTGCATTATAAATCGCTCTGACTCGCCCTCTAGATTGTACTTTTTAGAGTTTGTGATGATTTTTAAAATTATGTCATTTTTGTGAGAAAAAAAAATCCAATTGGTTTGGATAGACTTGGTAATAAAAAATAACTCGGATTTTCAAATGTTTTTATTTTTAACCGGATTGTTTTGCATTATAAAATCACGGAAACACCCTTCTAGATTTATTTTTTGCAGTTTTCGATTAGTTTTTGATTATGTCATTTTGTGGTTTTGGAAAAAATCCAAGGTTTTATAGCCTTGGAAAAAAAAATGGTTTTCAAATTTTTTATTTAACCGGTTTGGATCTCTTGAATCGCGTACACACCCTCTAGATTGTATTTTTTTTTGCAATTTTCGATATGTTTTTGAAAACTATGTCATTTTTGGGAAAAAATCCAAGGTTATAGCCTTGGAAAAAAAAATAACTCGATTTTCAAATTTTTATTTTAACCGGAATTTATTGTTGCATTATGAATGCTGACTCGCAATCTAATTGTATATTTGCAGTTTCTGACATTTGTAAGATTTATGCCATTTTTGGGGAAAAAAAATCCAAGGAGAAAAATAGCTCGATTTCTCATTTTTTATTTTAACCGGATTTTTGCCATTATAAATCGCTGTCTCGAACCTGTAGATTGTATATTTTGCAGTTTTCGATATTTTTGAAATTATGTCATTTTGTGAAAAACTCCAAGGTATGGCTTTGGAAAAATTAATTCCCCCAAAATTTTGAAATTTGGATTTTAGAACTGATTTTTTTGCATTGTAAAAATTCTCGTATTTTTTGCAGTTTTTGAATTTTCGAAAATTTTGATATTTTTTGTTTAAACCATAAGACTATTAACCTTGGAAACTAAATTTTGAAATTTTGGATTTAGACCGGATTTTTTGAATTAGAATTCCCTTACTCAGCCTCTAGTTAGTTTCTTTGGAGTTTCTGAATTTTCGAAAATATTGACATTTCTTGTTTAAACCATAAGAATATAACCTTGGAAAACCCAATTTTGAAATTTTGAATCTAGACCGGATTTTTTGCATTATAAGTCCCGGACACAGTCGCTAGATAGTATTTTAGTAGTTTTTGAATTTTCGAAAATTTTGTCATTTTTTGCTTAAACCATAAGAGTGTAACCTTGGAAAACTCAATTTTGAAATTTTGGATTTAGATCGGATTTTTTGCATCATAAATTCCGGACTAAGTCTCACGATAGTATTTTTGCAGTTTTCGAACT